>VDFB02000020.1:28704588-28721751 GCA_007258455.2 Sequoia sempervirens
GATTTGTTCCCTTGTGCTTACATTGTATTTTTTTGGATGACCCTTGTCACCCTTGTAGGTGCTTGGATACAGGAGCGGTTATGTGTTGTAAAACTTCCTCTATTTGTGGCATCATTCTTCCTTTGTTATGTGTATTGATTTTCAAAAAATTGGGGAAGATCCAAAGTGTTGGGGGAATTTAGGCTTCCCTTCCATGTTGACCCAATTTTTAATTTTTATTTTTTCTTCTCGTGCATTCTTCACATGGTCTGATATAGTAGGGGGTTGATGATAGTTCATCTATATACTATTACTATTCTTATATATATTCATGAGCAGCCCTGACCCTAAAATATCATATCACCCTTGTACCCTTTGTTTGTGATGTTATTGTTTCTCTTACAATTTTGTCATCTTTCTCTTTTTTGCTTGATTTTTCCCTAGTGTGTGAAACAACATCACTTTCATAATACTTTAATTTTCAGAAAACACATTTGTGCTAACAAATCTTTTCTCAAAAATCTTTGTAAGCTTTTTCAAAAATCGCATTCTCAACTTGGACCCCTAGCAAAGTGTGTTTCCTTCGTCATGGGTTCGCAAAGAAAGAACTTGAGAAATTTCCTTTGAGGTGGGAGTAGCTTTTCTTGCAGACAATCCTTGACCTTCCCCTCGTGAGGGGGAATTTTCTTCCTTTTGAAATCCTTGATGAAGTGAACATCTTTCGAAAGGATTCCTTGATGATTGAATTGATTTGCGAAAAGCATTTTTACACTTTCAAATAGCGCATCCCTTGAGTGGACCCCTTTTCTTTCGAAGGGTTCCTGAGGGACCCCTTTGAAAGCTCTTCCTTATATTTGTTGACTATCTGTGTGACTATCTACCTGCGCGGTTGCTTTTTTTATTTTTGATATGTTTTATCTATAGATTAACATGTTGCTTTGTAGGTGTTTCTGTGAAGTCACTTTTCAACCCGACTCTGTGGAGTCCCCTTACATTAGGTTTCCTTCATGAGAGAGTACTTTGGAGAATGCCTTCTTTGTAGGTCTGAGGGCCTATGAAGGGCTTGCATCCTGCAGGATTTGTCCATCGTTGATCTACGGGCCTTTGATGTACTTTGCTCAACTTTGTAGTTATGAGAAGCTACAGAGTCCTTTTTTTTGAACCTCCTCAGGAGAGAGTACTTGTGGAGTCCTTTTCCTGCCCTACACTTTCAAGTTTTCCAGATCACATTTTTCTTGCTCGATGATTTAGGTATACATTCCTAACTCTTCAATCTACTTTACTAAACACTCGTAGATACTCATGCTCACTAAAGTGGGGGAAAAATGTATAGCAGTGAATTCTCACCCCTTGTGTAAATTCCCCTTTTTCATACCTTCACCTTAGAAAATCAAACCCGAAGATGAAATTCCACATCACCCAACTTCCTTCCATCCACTTGGCGCGTCTTTTGCACGTCAATGAGGGAATTTTTTTCAGGGACGCAAGCGCGCCATGCAGAAATCTACATGGCGTGTTATTATCCCTAACATATTCCTATGTTTGTAGTTCACAAGGATGTTACACACCTCATTAGGGTCGAATTGTAATGCATTTGTGCGACAAACCAACTCGAAAATAGCTTCATTCCCTCTCATTTTGTTCTCCAAAGGCATTCATTTCACACTCACTTCATCCCTTTAGCACTTCTCCATCTTCAACATTCTCTTGAGCATTCTATTCACACTTCTAGCAACTCTCATAACTCCATTGAGCATTGTAGCAGTTTGTTGCTCCATCAACTTCACTTTTGTATGTGTGGTGCTACCATAGAAGTTGTGAGCTTGGAGTCTTGTGAGACCTCCCTTCATCATTGTTGTGGCTATGGTGACTTTTCCAAGTTCGTTGCTTGCATTCTCCCTTCATTGGCCTTGAGATCCTTTGGGTGGAGGTGGTAACGCTTCACTTTTCCTTTTGTGGTTTGATAGAGTAGCGTAGAATTCTTTTGTAGTGTTCAAAAATCTCTATTTCTCTTCTATTTCCTTTATCATACCTTCTACGTGGATTTTTTGGTTGGCTATGGAGGTGGAAACACCAAAGTGGGGGTTTGAATAAGGAAAACCCTTATACAACCCCAACAATTTCCCCTCTTGTGTGTAGGTGAATGTGCGTGTGGATCTCGCTAGCGAACTGGCACTTTCGTGAGTTGATATTTGTCACCCTTCTTTTCCTCTAATTTATCATTTTTGTATTTACTTTTCACAATTTATCATTATGTTCATTTTGTTAAAGTTAGTTAGCTAGGCTGCCAGTAGGCTTCTAGTGGTTTTCTTACTGCACTTTACATTTTTTTGCGCTAGCACGCCAAAGAGACGCTGGCGCATCATGTTGTCGTCCTAGACCTGCGCTTCCATCCTCAGGTTTGATTTTCTCAAGTGCTTCTGTCACTCTTCATTCTTGATCCTCATCCCAAATATCTATTAGAGTGAGGTAAGTTAGGGCAGCCCTCCACTCTCAATTATTTGTGTCCTCGAGCCTTGGTGCGGTTGGTCCCCCTCTCTTACACTTTCATGGATAAGAAAAACTTCACACTTAATGATATCAATTTTCCACAATCCATGTTAATTATAATGAATTGTTTTTTGGATTTGATTGTGTATAGATTTTTGCATCAACATTTTGGATCACACTCTATGATCCATCATCAGGATGAACACAAAGAGCATAAGGAGGAAAATGGTTAGTTGCAGACCAAGACAGAATTTAAGAACTAAGGGTAGGGAGAGAAGGTTGCACTCAAACCAAGGAAGACAAGACAAATAAAATTTAAAAAGAAATTAATTTAGAGTTTAGAGCAAAGATGGCTAATGAGATAAAATAACTAGACATAAAAGAGAGGGATTTTTTGAATGAAGGAATGTGTCCAACGATTAGAGAAACTCAGAATAAATTTAAATTGAAAAATAAGAAAAAGAGCTACAACAATTTAAAGACAAAACTAGAAACTAAACAAAACCAAATTGAAGAACAATTACAAAATTAAACTTAAATATTAATTGAAGCTAAGAAAACTTGAGTCTAGACATATATAAGACATGAATATATGAAAAAAACATTTAGATGGAACAATAATAAAGAAGAATCTAAGCATAGAGAAAAGAACCAAAACTTTAAAAATATTTTGAACATGAAAAAAACTAAAAACTAAAGAAGGAAACTTATATATATTAAAGAGTATATATAAGATATATGAATCTATATGTGTGTGTCTATGTGTATATATATTATATTATATAATTATATATATATATATATATATATATATATATATATATGTATATGTGTGTATGTATATATATGTATGTATATATGTGTGTATATATATATGTGTGTATATATATGTGTATGTATATATATGTGTATGTATATATATGTTTGTATGTATATGTGTGTGTATATATGTGTGTGTATATATATATACATATATGTATATATACATATCTATATACATACATATATATATACATACATACATATATACATACATACATATATACATACATACATACATATATATACATACATATACATACACACACACGCACGCACACACACACACATATATATGCATACATACATATAAAAAAAAGCTATAAGATATGAATAAATACAAAAATAGGAAGGAAACTTATATATATCAAAGATAAATATGAAATGAATAATATGTAAAGAAATGGGAAATTAGTACCTTTATATATATATATATAAGTTTCCTTCTTTGGATTAATGGGAAATTGATTTTTGGATGGAAGGCATCTGCAACTTCGGGTCGTGCTAGGGCACTCGAGCCCTAGCCCATGACTGTTTCTTTTCTGCTTTGTGCACTGTGGGGTGGGTTCTTGGTGTCGCTTGGGGGCGGAGTCTAGTTTCTTTCATTTATTCTTTCCTACGAAGGTTGCGTTCTCCTTTTCGGTGGTATTTCCTTCTGGCGTTGGGGTCTTCGATCCCTATTTCTTATGGTCTCGCGCTCGGGGTTGTTGCTATGGAGTGGACTCGGGCCTAAGGTGGGGTGGAGGTGGTGTGTTGGAGGGTTTTTGGGGGTCCCATGTGCAGGGCGACCTCATTCTTTGGGCTGCGTGGTGGTCCTCTCAGGTGTGGGGTCTAGCTTTCTACGCTGCCCTTCTTTAGTTTTGTGTGGGGTGCAATTGGTGAGTGGGGTTGTTGTCCCCACTCCCCCTCATGGAGCTTTGGGTTGTGTGCCCATTTTGGGCCCCTCATTTTTAATGGCTCTTGGCGAATCGTTTGGGGTTTCACCCACAATGGACTTTCGCTCTGCAATTGGTGTCAAGTCGTCTTCCCAAGATGCGAAGATTTTTTATAATAATTTATTTTCTCCTGAATCGGGAACTGGTAGATTGGGACCGTCTGGTGGCTCGCGCATTACAAAAATTAATGGGTGTCTGGAATGCTGTAAAGAGAGGCTGAAGCTGGTTATCCCGCTAGAGATGATTGCATAAGACATTGATTATTACTCGAGTCACTCTTTATTGTGCAAGTTTATGGGGATATGTATCTCGTTACAATTTCTGGAGTCATGGGCACAACGGACCTGGATGTCGGAGGGCGAGATGGAGCTCATGTTGCTAGCAAATAACTATTTCATGGTAACTTTTAATTGCATGGCGGATCGTATTAGGGTCTTTGAAGGAGGCCCTTATTTTTACAACCAAATCGGGCTATTTATTAAACCTTGGCATGTGGGTTTTGATCCTTCTAAGGAGATCCCAACTCACGTTTCGGTGTGGGTTCGGCTCCCTCATTTTCCTATGGAATGTTGGCAGGATGATGTTCTGCACCTATTGGCCTCAATGCTTGGAAAGTCGATTGGCTCTGCGCAACAGACTCAAGTTAAAAAGGTGATGAATTTTGCTCGTATTTGTGTTGAAATTGATTTAAGCTATTACCAGATTTTGTGGATATGTGTGCGGGTCCTTATTCGTGGTTGCAGCAATTGGATTATGAGACTCTTCCTTTTCGTTGTCATCTTTGTCATGAATATGGACACCTGCTACGACGATGTCCAAGGGCTAGGCCTTCATAACCCCAATCTTCTCAGCTCCCTCGCAACCCCCCAAGGGTTGACAAGGGGAAGGATCCCATTCCAGGTGAAGTGGTTGGTGTGGATGGTTACGTTCTTGTCAAGGCTCGTCACAGGAACCGGGGTCAGAAGAGGACCCTGATGGAAAGACAGGATGAAGACACTTTTAATAGATTTGAGATTTTAGATGATCTCAGCCAGCAGGAAGTGAACCTAGGCTTGGTGAATCTGAATCAGGATGTGTTGGTTTCAGGGCAGGAGGGTCTTTTTTTTTAAGCTATTCAGGTTATGCAGGATGCAGGTACTTTGCAAATGGAGACTGACCTTCAGATGGAGGTTAGATTGGAGTCAGTTCCTACAACAGAAGGGAAGAAGGGTGTGGGGGATGGATCTTTTCTGATGGTGAAAGTAGGTTCTGAAATGGTTAAGAATAGCAAGTCTCCTTCTCATTTGGGTCTCCTTCAAAAGGACCCAAAAAAGGGGGTGGGGGAGAAATCCTCCAAGCTTGGTAGAAAAAAGGATTTGGAAAAAATTAAATTAACAGGGGATACTTTGGTGGAGTTAGGGTCCGTAAAGACTCTGGATTCTCATTTCTCATGTCCCTTGAAATGATTGTTTTTCTTGGAATGTAAGGGGCTTGAACAGTGGCCCTAGACAAAAATTTGTTCGTGCTTTGATTAGAAGTCATTCTCTTGATGTTATTTTCCTTCAGGAGACTAAGTTATCAATTGAGTGTATGTTGGGGTTGGTGCCTAAGCTATGGGGAAGTGGCGAGTGCCAATGAATTGTGGCTCATGGATCAGAGGGGGGAGTGGCTTGTCTATGGAACCCTCGTAAGGTTTGCCCTCTTTGGTGGATGTCCTTTAAGTCTTCTTTATCTATGAATGCTTCTTGTTTTGATACTGGGGATTCTATACTCTTCTCTAATCTCTATGCGCCTATTGAGATTCAGGGTAAGAAAATTTTGTGGTCCCATATCAGGTTTGTCCGTAGCATGGCACCTTACCTTCCGTGGATTTTGGCTAGGGATTTTAATGCCATTTCTGAGCTCGTTGAGAAGCGGGGTGGTATTGCAAGATTGGAGGCTTTTGCGCTGCTTCTTCAAGATAATATTATGGCTTTAAATCTTATTGACATCAAACCCACCAATGGTCAGTTTACTTGGAACAATCAAAGGGTTGGGGAGAGTTGCATTGCAAAACGTATGGATCATTTTCTGGTTTCCTGTTTCTGGGTTGGTGGTCGGTGGTCCTCTAGCTCTGAAATTCTGGATTGGCAGGGCTCAGATCATTGGCCTATCAAGCTTTCCATTACTTTTGCTCACGTGCCCCGGTCTCCTTCTTTCAAGCTACAGCTTATGTGGTTGCATGACCCCTCTCTGCATGGCCATGTTGCTGACTGGTGGAGGTATGGTAGATCTACTTATGGTACAGCAATGTATACTTTTGCTAAGTTATTGCAATTTGTGAAGTACCAACTTAAACGTTGGAACCGTTGGTGCTTTGGAAACATTTTCCATGATAAGAATGTTGCTCAGGCTAAGTTGGATGGTATTACGAGGGTGATCAGGGAAGATGGGGTAACTGAAGTTTTGCTTCAGGAGGAGGCTAGGGCTTTGAAGGCACTGGAGGAGTGTGAGCTGTGGGAGGAAGTTTTTTGGAAATAAAAGGCTTGAATCGAGTGGCTGCAGGAAGGCGATAAGAATACAACTTTCTTATTCAATTCAGTGAAGGCCAGGAGACATGGCAATTCTATTTCGGTTCTGGTGAATGACAGGGGGGAGAATCTTTCCTCTTTTCAGGAAATCTCGAGTGAGGCTGTGCGGCATTTTTCTTCCTTATTCAGGGAAGACTCGTAGGGGGGTCACTTGAGGAAGCTCAGGTTCTTTCCTGTATTCCTCCTGTGGTTTCTAGGGACATGCAGGTGCATCTTATGGGTGACATTTCTTTGGAAGAGTTGGAGGGGACTGTGTTCAAGATGAAGAAGGGGAAAGCTCCTGGCCCTCATGGCTTCCCGATTGAATTTTTTTAGGAATTCTAGGATATTATCAAAATGGACTTATTGGAAGTTGTTCAAGAGTCATAGAAGAATAATTAGATGTTGCGTGCTCTGAATCTACCTTCCTTGCTCTCATCCCCAAGTGTGAGGGGGCGGATAAGTTAACTCAATTTTGCCTTATTTCCTTATGCAATGTGATTTATAAAATTATATCTAAATTGATTGCTGATAGGTTGAAAAAGTGGCTTACAGTGCTAATCTCTGAGGAACAAAGTGGTTTTGTGGCGGGTAGGGAAATTCTGGATGGGGTGGTTATTGCAACTGAGACCATTCACTCTATGGCTATCTCCAAAGATAAGGCAATGTTCATTAAGCTAGATATGGCTAAGAGTTCGGTGGTCCTTCCTTTGGAAGGTGCTTGGTGCTTTTTGTTTTGGGGAAGACTGGATTCAATGGGTTATGAGTTGTGTTACCTCGACCTCGTTCTTTGTTCTTATCAATGGTGAGCATTTTGAGCTTTTCGGTGCCTCTCGAGGTTTACGTTAGGGAGACCCTCTCTCTCCTTATTTATTTCTTCTCCTTGCTGAAGGTCTTGGACGCTTGTTGAGAAGGAATGTGGAGTTGGGTCTCATTCAGGGGTGGAGGTGGGGAGGGGATCTACCTCCACAGTCTCATTTATAGTTTGTGGATGACACCGCTCTTATGGGTTTGGCTACTATTAGGGAAGCTTCAAATCTATGCAGGGTGTTGGATGTTTATCTTGCTGCTTCAGGATAGCTGATTAATGAGGATAAATCCTCCATATTCTTCTTCAATACTTTGGAGCCCATTCAGAGGCAGATTGCTCATATCTTGAGATTTCAGATAGTGGCTCTCCCTTTGACCTACCTTGGTATTCCTATTTCGGTGGGAAGGTTGCCCAGGGGTTCTTGGAAGAATTTTCTAGACAAATTTCGCGTGAGAGTGAATCATTGGACACACAGGTGGTTATCTTTTGTTGGTCGTGTTCAGTTACTCAAGTCTGCGGTGCAGGCCCTCCCCATTTATCGTTGCATGATCCAGGTGGCTCCTATGGGTTTTGTTAAGGAATTAGATTCTTTAGCAAGACAATTTTTATGGGCTCATAGCTTGATATCCTCTAAATAGAGTCTTGTCAGATGGGATGTTGTTTGTAGCCCAAAGCAGTTGGGTGGTCTTGGATTAAGGCAGTCAGTTGTGTCTGGGGTGGTGTTGGCTACTAAATTGTACTGGCGGTGGTGTGTGGAACAGGATCAGATTTGGGCCCAAATTTTATCTCATAAGTATTTCCCTGGGATCCCTTGGATGGATATTCCTCATTATCCCCTTGTGGGGAAAGGTTTGGTGATTTGGGGTACACTCAAAAAATAGGTTGCGCTCATCAAGGAGGGCTTATTTTGGATTTGTAAAAGAGGGGCGGAGGCGCATTTTTGGTTTGACTCTTGGGATGGATTCCCTCCCATTGTTTCTCAGTTTCCTAATTTGTTGACTCTGTTTTAGAGGTTCTTGGAGGCTAGTTGGTTGAAGGTGAGTGACTTTAAGTCCTTTTCGTCTCATGGTCAGTTGGAGGAGGCGAGATGGAAGAACCCTGAGGAGTGGCCTGCTGTTGGTATGGAGGAAGAGTTAGCTAAGCTTCAGAATATCCTTGTCAGTAGATGGTGTAGTTCCCTCCCAGATGGGGATGTTTTGGCCTGGTCTCCTAATCTTAAGGGTGTCTATACTGTCTCTTCAGGATATCAGGGGTTGTTATCCCAAAGGTTGGATGCAGTGGAGGTTCACTGGTGGAAGAATGTGTGGAACAAGTTCTCTTGGCCAAAGTGCAATTGCTTTATTTGGACTTTGGCATGGAATAGATGCTTGACTTGGGATAATATTAGGAAGAGGGGGTTCCAAGACCCTTCCATCTGTGTTTTGTGTGGATGGAGAGGAGGATTCCTCTCACTTATTTTTCCGTTGTCCCTTTGCTGTGCATCTTTGGCATTCTTGGTGGGGTGTCTGGAAAAGCCCATGTGTTCATGCTTCCTCCCTGGTGGATTTTTGGAGTAGTTTGGGTAGACCTCCTACTTTGGCTTCTTTCCTGCAGGTTGCGTGGTATGTTGGACCTACCTTCATGCTATGGCAGATCTGGTTGGAACGGAATCGTCGAATTTTCCATGGCGAAAAGATGTTAGCCCAACAAGTTTGGCAAAGAATTTTAGGTATGATTCAGGAGTCTATGGAGGCTAAGTGTGAAGTGGAGTTCCCTTTGGAGAGAAGGGATGCTGAGATGGTGGATAGACTGGGGATTCAGGGTTTGTCTTTGGCGTCTGCTTGTGTCAGGAGAGGAAGGAGGGTGAAAAAGAAAGTCCAAAGGATGGGAAGATGGCTGCCCCCTCTAGTTGGCATTTTGAAGATCAATATTGATGGTTCCTCAAGAGGCAATCCTAGTCCTGCTGGGATTGGTGGTGTTGGTAGGGATTTTTCTGGCTCAGTGATTTTCTTCTTTGTTGTTCATGAAGGGATACAGACTGTCAACCTTATGGAAGGTTTGGTGATCCTCTACGCTTTGGAAAGGGCTTATGCTTTGGGGTGGCGCAAGGTGATCTGTGAATCTGATTCACAGGTTTTGGTTAATTTAATCAATTATCAGAAGGTTTCTGATGTTAGTTGGCAATTGGCTAGGATGGTGCAGCAAGTCCTACAGATTATCTCTTTAATGGAGTTGGTGTCTTTCGTCCATATTCTGAGGGAGTGGAATAGGGTTGTTGATTGTTTGGCCAAGTCAACTTCTTAGCATTTGGATGGTCGGAAGGTTGAGGAGTGGGAGCAGGTTTCCCCTGAGTGTCGTCATGACTTAGAGGGGATTCTTGCTGAAGATGCAACTGATTATGGCCTAGGTCGATGTGGTTCTGGCTTTGTTTGGCCGTTTCTTGATGGCTTTTGGGGCCTTGGCCCTTTTTTCTTGTATTGCTCTTTCTTCATTTTCAATAAAGTTTTTACCCATTTGTTTAAAAAAAAAAAAAAGGTTTCCTTCTTTTTGTTATATATATATAACAAAAAGAAGGAAACTTATATATTAAAGTATACATAAAGATAAGAAAGTAAAATTATGAGGGTCTATATGTTAAAGTAAAATATATATAAGAAATTAAGGAAAGCAAAAAAAAATTGAAAATCAAGAAATAGAAAAATAAGAGAGAAAAGTTTAAAAATAAGAAGAAACCTTATATATTTTGTGCAAATATATAAATTGAAAAATCTAAAATTATAAGATAAGATTGAATGCATAAATAAGAAGAACAAATATAAGATAAGAATAAATGCAAAGAAATGAATAAATTCATATAAAAGAATAAATCCATATAAAAGAAGGATAAGATTGAATGCATAAATAAGAAGAACAAATATAAGATAACAATAAATGCAAAGAAATGAATAAATTCATATAAAAGAAGGGAAAATTATGAATAATAAAGAAAATAAATATAAGATAAGAATGAATGCATATCAGAGAATGAAACCAAAAAAAAAAAAACTTAAATGGAAATATAGCAATAAGAAATTAATAAATGCAAATAAAAAAGGAGATTAATATATATCAAAGGAAAAATATGAAATGAATATATGTAAATGTTATATCTAAGTGCTTTCTCATTTCTTTATCCTTAGATTCTTCTTTGTTATTGTTCCATCTAAGTGTTTTTTTTCATATATTTGTGTCTTGTATATATCTAGACTCAATTTTTCTTATCTTCAATTAATATTTAAATTTAATTTTGTAATTGTTCTTCAATTTGGTTTTGTTTAGTTTTTAATTTTGTCTTTAAATTTTTGTCTTTTTCTTATTTTTCAATTTTAATTTGTTCTTTAAGTCTCTCTAATCATTGGGCGCTTTCCTTTGTTCAAAGAATCCCTCTCTTTTATGTCTTGTTATTTTATTTCATTAGCCATCTTTGCTCTAAGCTCTCAATTAATTTCTTTTTAAATTTTATTTGTCTTGTCTTCCTTGGCTTGCATGTAACCTTCTCTCCCTACCTGTGGTTCTTAATTTTTTTCTAGTCTGCAACTAACCATTTTCTTCTTATGCTCTTTGCATTCATCCTGAGGATGGATCACAGAGTGTGATCCAAAATGTTGATGCAAAAACTATACACAATCGAATCAAAAAATCAATTCATTATAACACTTCACACGATGTAAATCTAATATGTGTGTTTATTACAAGGTATTGGATAATGGTGAATTTGTTTTATTGTTGATTTATGTTGATGATATGCTTGTAACAAACACTAGCATGAGAGTTGTTCATGATTTGAAACAATATTTAGCTCAAAAGTTTGTAATGAAATATTTAGGGGCAGTAAAGAGGATATATGGTATGACCATAATCAAGGACAGATGTAAGAGGTAAATCATATTGTCACAAGAAAAATACATTGACAAAGATTTGGATAGATTTAGCATGAAGAGTGTTAAGCCTATGAGCACTCCACTTGCTGATCATTTCCATTTGTCATCTAAAACATGTGCCCCAAAACACCTCAGGATCAGGAAAACATGAAGGGTACATTCCTTATTCATCATATGTTGGGAGTCTTATGCATGTAATGGTGTGCACTCATCTAGACATTGCCTATGTAGTGGGAGTAGTGAGAAAATTCATGAGCAATTTGGGTAAGACTCATTGGGAAGGTGTGAAGTGGATACTAAGGTATTTAAAAGGCACTTCAGATTATGTTTTGTGTTTTGGAGGTAGACACTAATACATTTGACTGCAAAATACGACGAAACTGTTCAACAAAATATGTAAAATTTGATGTTCGTCGAGTGCTTGTAAAATTTGATGTGTAATTTCCAATTTTTTTGAAAGTTTATCTCCGACGTTCGTCGAAATTTCGACGAACCTGGGGTTCGTCGAAATGTCGGCTATTATTTTCTTCGAATGTTCGACAAACATGAAAAATTAAAAAAAATAAAATTGTGGCCGACATAAAGAAAAGTGAGTTCGCGCCTGATTTATTGCGACAGTGTTTTTCTCTACTTGAGACAGTTTGTAGAGAACTAAGGACGATTTTCTTGGGAAAAATCAGAAAAAATTCAAGAAAATATCACCAGGTTGAGGGTAGTCATTGTCTTTTTGTAGAATTCAGTTTTGAAGTCATATTTGTAGTTCCAGGTTTGAAAATCATATTTTAAAGCAACATCTCATCAGATTTCATTTTTAGAGGTTAAGGGTTTTGAGAATTTCATGTCCAGATTTTGTTGTGTGAAATCGCCATAAGATCACAACGGAGGAACAGATTCTTGTGACTGTAATTATGTGATCCATAGCTGTATTGGTCATGTGGCACAGTTGTGCTATAACAAATACAGGATGCATTCATGTGTGACCCAAGTTTAATGTGGCTATGTTGTGATAGAAATGGAGGCACTCATATACTGTAGTTAATTCAAGTTGTATAATGTAGGTGTCAATAATCATCATTGGGTGCATTTAGGTTGTCTCAAGTTTAACAGGATAAGATGTAATTATAGCATGATCGAAGAGTGATTACCTCTTGCTGCAATAAAGAGCCTATAACTCTGGTTGATATGTAGAGTGGTTGTGTTATATCAATTATGTAGTGCATTCAAGCACAACCCATGTTTAATGGGATATTCTAGAGAGTGATCAAGATTTTCTAAACCTTATGAATGTTACTTGACATATATTTGCATAATCTCAAATTCCTTGAGGCTTTTGAAGTATCAATGTATCCTATATAGGGTTTAGAATGATTTCTTTTAATTAAAAAATAAATAAATGATGTATTTCCCTGTAATTAGATAATGTGGAGATCTCCTAAATCTGCCCCAGCACACTATCCTCTTTGGCACTGTATTCATTACTCCAGCTACTAGGTTTTACATGTGACATCTTTAATATCTTCATGACCGTGGCTTTTAAATAGATCTCAGTCTTTGCTTTAATCCTTTTCATGGTAACCCTTGAGTTCCATAATCCACCTTCAATCTCTTCTAAGAAGCGTTGTCTTAAGCTAGACTGCATAGTATGCATATAAAGCAAGTCCTTCATACCTGCCATTGTTCCAAACCACCACTCACTGCCTTGCTTAAAATGTTGCCTCCATAAGCACAATAGCATGTTTTAAAATCATGGTTGCTAGTGATTGACCATTAAGGTCACCACTTTCATCATGAAGATACAATGAGATTTTTGTCTTCAAACTCAAGGCATTATGGAAGATAACATTGTGAATTGTTTGTTGTGTAGGATTCGATTTTCTTGCACATTTACTGCTTTGCTAACTTCCTTTAAGACTGGGTATTGCACCCTCAGCTGCAATCTCAAACAGCTCACTCACTATCACTTGAAGATTCCTTTCATGAGCATCTTTCTATAAAATCAAACTATGCCCTATAGACTGCCTACTTACTACAGGGGACTCATTGTTTCATGGTATTGTAGTTCTTAAGATCCTTCAACCTTATTGACACTACTTCACAGTCCACAAGGTATTATTCACTATTCTCCCATCTTTGGTGAGTCTCAAAACACTGCTCAAACATGCAATCCACTACCTCCATTATACATTAATGGCTAAGAAGAAACATTGAACCTATGATTACCACTGTTACTTCATTTGGACAGTCATTCCCTAATTGCATTTGCCTTGTCTAACACTACCAAAAGCATTTGAAAAACCCTTAAGGTCAGCAAGGGGGTAAGGAAACTCACTGTTAAAATCTCCACTTTACTATGCAAGGTTTGAGCTTTATTATCTTGTCACTACTTAGCCTATTTTTGACTGTCACATCTCAAGTGACTGTCATTCTTCTTCTTAGTAGATTGCATTTACAAATGTCAGTAAAGCTACATAGTGTGCTTGTTATTGGCTACAATCTTTAGATTGCAAGATTTTGTTATTACCTACATTGTCTCAATCTTTTACATTGTGCAACCTCACTAATCCGCTATAGTTATTGTTTATGTTTCTACGGAGGCCTAGGGTTTGTACCCTAATCATGCTCTTACCAATGCTTCTGTTGTTTTTTATTAGGGCTCTCTCAATGTTGAGGGCCCTAGGGATAAGCTCGTCATAAGAAGTGACACATTGCATCTTTAATTAAAAGGATAAATCCGTATTGACATTAGCAATGATGATTCCGACTCATTGCTCCTTAGGAATGGGTCACTTGCTCTTACTAGCTCGCTACCTCCATTGTTGTAGGAATTTTGTGATCAAGTTCAATATTCTGATTTTAGGAGTCTTAACTGTTGGAAATCATAGTAAAATCAGAATTTAATAAGTTTTGGAATTAGCATTGTAAAGTTTTTTTTGGGGTCATTAACTTTAGACTATCTTATCTTTTGCAGGGGTGGTTGCATGCCAAATTTTTTTGGTGTAAAATATCAGAATTATTAGACTATGTTACCTGTCTATGAATAAAAATTATTGGAGTGTGAGTTTGATATTTTTTGAAGATCGAAATAGTCAAGTTTGGCAAAGAAAAATCATGTCAGATACTATTAGTCCAGAACAAAATGAAGAGACACTTGATAGATTGTGGGCTAGATTGAAAAGAAAGGGTGATGGGAAATGTTATTGTCCTTGCAATAATTGCAAGGGCTTAAAAACGAGACGCACTTTTAATCACAGCCTAAAAAATATTGTGGAAGATGGTCACGCTTTGAAGGCGATTATCGGCCCATTGGTAAGTTGTTCATTATATGTGTTTATATTGATTGAATTTGTAAATGCTTATATTGTTTTAACATTTTATATATATATAATCACTTGGTCATGATCATGGTTTATTTTTGTTTATCATTATTATAAAGGTGGGGCACCCTAGGGCAGATGATATGGATTATTACGGCCCAGAGAATGTGGTTTTGCAAGCGGATGAACATGGAGTCATGAATATCGAAGATGAAGTTAATGATCCTATGGAAGAAGATGATCATGCCGTAAAACACAGCTTAAAGATGATGGTATCGAATTACATTGATCCATGCCATATTTAGTGGCAGAGCTGATCATGATGATTAAGATGACTTTGATGATGTTCATGATTTACTTGTACTTGACAAGGCATACGGGCCCTTTTATGAAGGCTCTGAAACAACTCTTCTCTCAATACAGCTTGTTGTTGTTGAACTTTAAGGTTATGAATGTTTTATCAAACATAGCAATCTCACGGATGTTAAGGTATGTCATAAATGTCATCTTTTTTCATCTATTTTAATTGTCGCTAGTTCATCACTAGTAAATAAAGGATGAAATATGTACCATTAATATTCTTTATATGAACAAATTATTTTTTGTTGTAGATTGATTGGTGAATTTTTGTTACCACCATCAAATATTTTACCTCGCTCATACCGAGATTTATGTACCATTATGAAAGATATCGGAATAGAGTATCAAGCAATAGATGCATGTCCCAATGATCATATTATATATCATAAACAACAAGAATTTGCAATAGAATGCCCGAAATGTCATATCAGTAGATATCGAACAGATCAAGTAACAAACAAGGTGCCTCGCAAGGTTCTTCGTTATATTCCCATTATTCCACGTATGCAACGATTATTTAGGTGCGAAAGCTTAGCGCAATTGATGGATTACCATGCACGGAATAGAAGTGGAGATGACATTCTTTTCAATGCCTGCAGATGGTTCTCAAGATTTAGGGACATGGATGGAAAATGGCCACACTTTAAAGAAGAACCTCGTAATATCATGCTTTCATTGGGAGCAGACCGTGTCAATCCATTTGGAGAGCTGAGATCCATTTAGTCAATGTGGCCTGTTTTTGTTATCAACAATAACATTCCTCCATGGATGTCAATAAAGAGGGAGCACATAATGTTGTCAATGATTGTTCTAGGTATTTGTTTACATCAATTTTCTTTAACGTAGTAGCATCTCATTTATCTTATTTGTTGCATAATGACTTATATTTTTTTCATATCCAATAGTCATGTACATTAATTCTCATATATATTGCAAGAAAATGGTTATAATAATTATGTAATGTTTATGTTCATCCAACCAGGTAAGTACCGTGAAAGATATGAATGTATATATCGAGCCTCCATCGCATTTGTTACTAAAGTTATGGAATGGCCACTATGTATGACGCCCCGCACTAATAGGACAATGACAATCAATTCCATGCAATGCTTGTATGGATAATCTATGATGCCCTGTATAATTACATTTTTGTGGTATGTTATAGCGTTCGACTGCACTTTAACAATATTTAATTTGATGAAGTAGATATCATGAATGTTTTAAAAATAATCTATTCATTATATATAATTATAAAAATTGACATATTTAATCCAATTATATATCATCTTGCAGGTCTTCAAACAAAGGGAAAATTTGCATGTCCAATTTGTGGTCCAAAGATGAAATCTCGTCGTTCAACAAGTTTAGGAAAGCAGGTGTTTGATGAGCATAGGCACTTCCTCCATAGAAATCATAAGTATAGAACTACTTAAAAACATCTTTTCAATGGGAAACAAGAGACTACATCAAAACCATGAAGAATGACACCTTGCCTATGGAAGTTGGAATATAACAGAACTAATCAGCCAAGGTTATACATCGGATCAAATTGTTTTATCTATCATATATGATATGTTTTGAATTTATATTTTTATATTGTGTTGTGTTTACTCATGTTGTAAATTGACAATGATTGCCATTAAGTTAATTTGTTTAACTTATATGCTTCATGAAGGTCATCAAGGCATTAATGACCAGCTTCCATAGGGACTGAAAAGTTATCCCAGACAATTTCGTAGGTTGCCCTACTATGAGTAGCTAAAAATTGTGCATTTGTTTGATACAATGCATATCAGAAAGAATATAATAGAAACGTTATGGAAAATATTGATTGGAAGGCATAACAAAGAAAAAATTGTCAAAATTTGTAGTGACATTCAGGAAGCCAATCATGTAATTAAAAATGTCATTCAATTAAATAGTGATGGAGACCAAATTAATATAAGTGCCCTTCCTTGGTTATTAACAGAGCAGCAAAGCAATGCTATAAAAGAAGTCATACAAAAAATTTGATTTCCCATAGGATTT
>VDFB02000020.1:28721851-28744228 GCA_007258455.2 Sequoia sempervirens
AATGTCCGGATGATATTCTGTCTTTTGCTGTCCCTCCTGTATAGGTGCTAAATGACACTCGGCAGCCCACTCTACCATGTCATGACGCATGAGCCGCTCCATCTGGCGAAAAGAAATTGTTTTGAGGTCGCTGTCCCGAATTGCTTTAAGTATGTGAGTCTTCCCGTCGACCTCAAAACGGATCTCCATGTCCCTGAGACGAAGTGTGACCTCCTCCAATGAATGTAACCACTTCATTCCCAAGACCGAATCAATGTCTCCCATGTTAACCACATAATAATCTGCCTTGAACTCATAATTGTTCAAGCGTAAAGGGAGATCCTTTATCATGCGTTCGCATCTCAAAGTGTATCCATCTGCCACTTTGACTCTAATGCCCTCGAACTCTTCAATGATGAGTCCACATTTCTCAACGAATCTAGCATCTATGAAATTATGCGTGGCTCCTGTATCCAATAGGGTAATGACCCTCTGTCCTGCTAACACACCACGAATCCGGAAAGAACCCTCTTGTTGGATGCTAGATAAACGGGCCTCTTGTATCTGAAGCTCGGGCTCTGTCTCTGCTCTAGGCTCTGGAGCCTCTGACTCTGAATCATCGGAATGCTCTTGCTGTTCGGAATTTTCTGATTCGGAGTCCTCATAGTACGCCCACATCACACGATTTGCCTTGCCCTTAGGTCTTAGAGGACAATCGTGACTGGCGTCATATGGTCCCTTGCAGTAGAAGCAAAGCTTCTTCCTGCGTAGGTCATTTAGGGCCTCACGATCCAAAGGTGGAGCTGCTGATTTACCTTTCGAATCGTTTTTAAAGTCTGATTTTTCTTTGTTAAAATCAGATTTGTCCTTATTTACGTTAAAGCCCTTGTTATCCCTTAATGATGAAGAACCTCTGGAGTTAAATCTACTCGACGGGGCTGCTAACTCCATGTTCCGTGCTTTCTTCATCGCCTCCTGTAATGACGGAGGATCAAAGGCTTTGATCCAGCCTCTCAGTGGCTCTGTCAAACCCTCCATGAAGAGTACTACCAATCTCCTCTCTGATATATTCGGGACCATGACTAATAGCTTCTGAAAGTCACCGATATAGGTCTCTAGATTGCCACTCTGCCTCAACTGAGCTAAGTCTCTGAAGTAGGTTTCCGGATCCTTCCTGTCAAACCTCTCAACCAATCTATCCACGAACTCCTGGTATGTAGTGATCCTGTCATGCTGTAAAGTCACCATACCGTGGTGCCACCAGTCGTAAGCCACTCCCTCGAGGTGCAGTGTAGCGTATCTAATAGCGTCTCTCTCAGCCATCGGACGCAAAGTGAGGAATGTATCAAACTTGCTAATCCAAGCTTGGGCTGTCATCTTACCACTACCATCGAACATCACCAGATTAAGCCTGTTTGTTGCATGTTTTAGGTCATTGTTCTGAAATCTAGGTCTCCAATCCTGTCGACCTCTGTGGTGCTCTCGCCTCTGTGTAATAAAACGGTCAAAAGTGATCCGTTCTCTGACCTCTGGTGGTACTAACTCCCACTCCTCGTTCGCTGCCATAAGCGTATCCGCGAACAACTCATCCTGCTCCTCACTTGCCAAGACCTCCTCGGCCTCCTGTCTCACAAATGTAGGCCTGGTAGGCCTGTCTGCTGTCCGTGAGGCTGTCCTCGGTGCCCTGCGAGACCCTGCTTCACTCCTCTCATCGTCACAATGTGGTGACGGTCTCCTCGGAGTACCCAGTCTCTGAAGTGCAACTGCCAACTGCTGTAATACATCATCGGACCGCCGTTGACCTGCACGAAGATCTCTGAGTGCAAGCAAAACCTCTGCATCATCCTGATCTCTATTATTAGGTGGGATCTCTGTCCTAGGTATATCTGTTCTGTCAGCCCTGTCATTCCTGTCAGCCATGTTTCCTGGCTGCCTGCTCAAACTCTGTTGTCTGTCAATCAGAGCACGTCTGCGTGTGTAATACCTATGAGAGCCAAACTGTTCTGGCTGCATAAGACTGCTAAACCCTTAGGATGGCAGGATTTAGCTCTGATACCACTGTAGAAACCCTAGTTTCCTCCTTTCTCAAATCTGACAGTTTTGCTTGTTTTTTCTGACGTTTTTGGTTTTTTTTGTAATTTTTGGGTTTTTTGCATGAAATGAAAGAATGCGATTTTTGCTTGAAAAATAATAATAAATTCAAATAAAATATTTCAACTCCGTAAACTGAGAAATCTATTGATAACAATGTTGCCAGATAATCTATTATACGTCTGAGATGATTACAATGAAGTTCTGATAACATGCAAAGTAAAAGGCAACGATTATTTGAAAACCTGATTTTTGAAACAGCAATAAATGATCTGATGAATATGGTACGGCTGCAATGAGTTCTCCTTTCTCCTCCTGTCTGGTAATCTCCAGTGTCTTCTGGAACCCCAGCGCCCCCAATGATGCAAGCTGGAAGTCAAAAGGGAAGGCGTTTCCTTTGATTTGTGAAGTACGGCCCAAGACAGAAGTACGGCCTGCTGTACTGAATGGTACGGCTGCAACATGCAATAAATGACTTTGTACGGCTCTTTCACAACTCTCCAGATCTCCTGAATATGGACGCCTTAATAAATGAATGCCTTCTGAATGGATAAATATGCTGAAGCTCTGTAAATAAATAATCTCTGAAGCTCTGTGATTCCTCCTGAATGAAGAAACCTCTGCTGGCAATAAATCAAGTGTTATTTCACACCCTCTGAATTGCTTCCGATGGAGATGGCTCGTTCCCCAAGGAATTCGAACTTGAAACCCTAAAGCTTCTTGCTCAGATCAAAGTTGATCAATTTCCAAACTCAATAATCACATAATGGCACAATTCCCAAGGCAAAACCCTTTATCTCTTGAAAAGTGCGATTTCCACAAAGATAGGGAATCATTAAAATTCGCACTTTTGATTCTTTTAAATATTTCAATAGTCCCAGCCAAATTTTTATAATAAAATATAATCCTCAATTTGGCCCCTTCTGATGATGGCGACCCCCTCAAATAGAATCACTTAAGTTATAATTTAATATTATAACTTTATATTATAATCATCAAATAATTAATATTTAATTAATACAATTAAATATTAATATCTCCCTCGTTATTCATCCGATGACTGATCCGTCTAAAACTGACGAACACTGAAGTGATCCCGAATACTGCCAAAGCCATACTGCTAAAAATAGCAGGGGTCCCACGCTGACTGCCAAGAACTGCTAAAAATAGCATGTAATGTCCCAAAAAATTGGACAAAATGACTCAATTATTTAATATTCCCTAACTCTTAAATTATTTTCAAAAGAGGGATATTAAATAATTAATTAATCAAGTTATAAAGTGACTTAGGAAAATATTTAAATATCACATGGTAAAAGTCACTTATATTTTGAATTGTGAAAAATTAAAAAGTGACTTAAGAAATATTAAAAACATTACTATATAAAATGTCACTTTGATTTTTGATTGGGAAGATACAAAAGGGAAAAGAAGAAAAGCATTCGGCACTTTTGGAAGAAATATACATGAATCTCTCACGGAAGAACTCGAGCTTCTGCTTAGGGTTCGAAACCTCCACTGTCCAGTTTCGGGTGTGAAAGAACATCTCCTAGCTGGTCGATTTCAGAATTTTGAAGAAAAGAGACTCCTTGTTTTGTACACGGAATTGGAGACAAATTTACAGAGGTGAGGATATTTCTAGAATTGAGGTATTTTGTGTCTGTATATGTTTTTGGGAAAAAAAAGGTTAATACATTCTAAATATTATATTTCTGTGGAAGACTGGAATGTATCCGATATGTATTTTGGCTTTCATATATTCTATTGTTGTGATCGATAGTCCTCATCAGCAGTCTTAAACAATATAATATAGATTCCTAGAGCCATTGGTAGCAGTTATATCATAATCCCGTGAGTATTTGGTGCAAGGTTTATATTTTTTATTTTGAAGGGAGTCGAGCATCCGCCTGAAGAATAAATATCATATTTTGGGACACCGTGGTTATGCTCTAACCTGAGCGGAGCATCGTTTCAGATTGCTAAGGAGTTATTGTGTGTTACGAATGCATAAGGACTTCAAGAAGTCTGCCGCAGCTGACAATGAAGTCAAAAGGGGTCAACAAAGGTTTTTAAGGAAAAAACAAAGAGAAAGAATCGATTCAAGTTTGGGGTCTACAAATTAATATGGTTTCAAACAAATAAAGAAGACTACCATCGTATGGCTGGAAATCAATACACTGTGGGAACCAAGCTGACAATATTCCTGTCATCTTATATTGGTTGTCTGCTGAAAACACAAGTTTAAAGGCTACCAAAATATTATATGTGAATCGCAGCTTCTAAGGATATTAGTTTAAAGATTCTCAAAAATATATTTGATTTGGAAACAATTTCTGACAGGTTGAAGCCTTGTCTGCTATAAAGAAATACAAAAGATTCTCTTGTGGGACCCACGCTTGTGGAAGAATTATTAAAGTTATTTTGTGTGAAAGAGGCAAACATATGTATGCAGTTGTGAGGGATCAACCACAATTTATTCGTGTTTTTCTTGCTGCCTCCAAAACTCAGATTTGTTGCAGCCAGCTGTAAGGGAACATCAATTTTATTTGTGGTTTTTGGAGGTACTCCACTATACCAGTAACAGCCAGCTGTCACTTTCCAAGTTTTGTTATCCATGGTGATGTGAATATGGCCAAAGAATTTCAATGCAGCTCATAAGGAGATATTTGGGACTTTCCAGCTCAAGGATAAATTAGGTTCCTTTAATACTTATTTACTGAATTTATGTAAGCTTTCTGATATTCTTTTGTGGGGAAAGTCTTCAATTCTTGCTCAATGATTATGAATTGTTGTAATACAAATATTATACTGCAGAATTTGTATTACTGTACATTTTGATATCATCAGAGATTTGGATCTCATCTACAATGATGTACATCATGAAATATTCCAAATACTTGTTATCTTAATGTCTACAGCAAGTTGTATTGTATGCATTTTCATAATCCACACAGAAACATATTGTGATCAAACTGTTTGATAAAATACCTTCAAATAACATTGGTGAAAGTGCAAAAATCTTGGTAGCATTTGAGGTGGCCTCTTACATAGCAACTTCTGCAAGAAGTCTCTGATCGAGCCCAAACGAAAGCCTACTGATCAAACTCTGCCAACTGAAGCTGAGCCAAGCTCCAACGTGACCCTCTATCTAGTCTATCAGCCTACGAGGGTCGTGTGATAGGCTAATCCTGTGCTTCGAGAGATGTCACTGAGAAGGGGACATGACATTATATGTTTCCTGTTCTTAGAGCTTGATTTTATTGATTTATTGTTACATCCCAAATTGCGACGTACTATTTACCATTACTAGATAGAGTAAATGTGAATTCTAGAGTTGAATTAATGGTGCTTGTACCTTGTTTTCAATATGAATGTTGTTTCATTTGATGTTATTCTTGGTAAAATACTGCATAAAGGAGAATAGAAGGTTATTGATTTGTGAATAATCTAACTTTTGAAATGTTTCATGTATTTTGCTTTGTTTTGAGCATATGACTCCCGTTGTCGTGTCATGGTGTGCAGGTAAGAGGACCAATCCTCCAGGCAGAGGAGAGATATCACTCGGGGAGGAACTTGGTCGGGTAAACAGTAACAAGTACCAATTGGGCATACACACACATACTATAGACTGAGTAAGCTAAGTCATTTGTTGAGTTAAGGGTAAGTCATCCATAGGCTTGTTTATTATCATTAGGAGTCGAATCTACTTTTGAATGTGTGAATAAGTGATGCTTGCCAGTATAACCATATGTAGAATAATGTTACTGGTTAGGAGGTGGGCATGTGTATATGTATATATACATATAAATACGGTATGTACAGGTGTCCATAAGTATATTCATGTCGATACAACGTATGAGAGCAGATGGATATGCCATACGTGTGCATCAATATAAATGTATTTATGAATACATATATATAAAGGAGGTATACAAGTAAATATACATGTATACATATCCACAACCAACCTGTTATATATGTGAATATGAATAAATATTATGATGATATTACCTCGGAATCTACGTATACACATATATACACATATACATGGGTACGTATAATAAAGTATGCTGACTGGGTCGCAGTATACGTACGTGTAATTTAAAATGTATATGTATATACATGTATATATGTAAAGGTAAATATATTTATATATTTAATATTATATTAAGTATGTATATAATATAGTCTTTACAAAATATAAATATGTATACGAGATTATTTAAATTATTAAATTTAAATAATTATACATAAATATATAATGTAAATTAAAACTATATTATATATATATACTAATATAATAAAATAAATATATATAGATATATTTTATTAAATGGAATTGAAAATTAAATGAAGTTTAAAACAAACATTTTTATTTAATATTCATTAAGTGTTGAAGTGAAATCACGAACATGAAACATGAGACGTTTCTCTCAAAAAATGAATATTTCATTTAAAAGTTGAAATCAAATTACTATGACTTCAAAATTAAATCAAATATTATTGTCACAATTTCGCCAAGATTCAAATATTTCTTTTGGAGCTATATTGAAACTATGAAATGGAAAATAAAGAAGAAATAAGAGCTTCCCGTGAAAATGGCGCCTGTGGAATCGCGCAACCATGATAGGGTAACAGAACGCGGCTAAAAGGAAGTCGTTTGCAACCAGGGAATGAAGATGTGGACGCCATTGGAAGAGGGACTTAATCTTGCATTAAACCGTCACTTATCTTCACCTGTTGAATCGTGCCAATACCAGAAGGTGTCGCAATTTTAAGAATTAGTCATGTGCAAAATAAACTATCTTCATTGCTGTCAGCAAATGGAAGTCGAAATCTTCTCAAAAGGGTGACACATTTCTCATTTGAACCATTCCAAACCCCGTTGGCAACTTAGACACCTTGGAAAGAGGAATTGGTTAAATTTTGAAACACTATATAAAGTGTGCAATGCTCATTCTTCAATATACGATTTGAGAAGTTTGCAAGTTCGATTATATTCTCTTCAAGTGAGTTTATTTTGTTGTGAAGTGTGCAATATTAGGCTGAGAGTGAGTTTTTCCCTGTTAAGAGTATATTCTGTTCTGTTGTGAGAATTTTCATCAATTCTGGAAAACAGTATTTACTTGGCAGAGAAGTCGTTTCTGTCATTTGTCATCTCTTTGAGTAGCAAGTTGAGTTTATATTCAGCTGGATTGAGTGTCCAATTTCAGAGGTGGCTGGATATCCTTTGACTGGAAGCTGAAGGGTAGCAATTTTCCACTAGAGCAGTACCTGTGGATAGCTATTAACAGGTATGATTATCTCTTTTATGTTTCCATGTTTTGCTGGTTGATAATCAGAAGAAAGTCTGTTTTATGCCCTCTGTTTGAAAATATGTAGGGAATGAAGATTGTGTTATATGATATATTATGAATTGAAAATCTGAAGAATGATTTCAATTATAAAAGATAATTTGGGAAAGAGAAAGACAATTACATGTTTTGTACTATTAGCTTTGCTTTTATTAGTAGATGGATTTACTGATGCATTGAAGATTTAATGGCATTATTTGTATTGACTCCATATAAGGAGTGTATGCTTGTGTATAGCTATTTAATACTAGGAATGGATTGAGGGCATTTAATAAGCTACAGATCACAACTAATTAAAAGTTAACTTAGTCAAGTTAATGAAGCTCCTGGAATGAGAGTATCCAGTATAAGGGAGATAGTTGAAAGTACTTGTTAAAACGATCTCCGTTCTAGTCGTTAGTTGATGTAGGAAGTCTAGGGTATGGACTACCCCGATAGACCAACCTACGCGTAGTGTAAGAAAGCCTTAATGCAAATCGGCCCTGAGTAGTGTATATGATAGATGACCTTCATTCGAAGTACTGAATGATAATACTTTGGCCAAAGTAGTGAAATGTACAACTTCCACTTAGATGTGAAATAGTTGAGACTACACTGTCAGTTCATTGTGATCCCGAAGTACATACTAGTTCAAGAGATGTCGTATGCACAAGATCTAGTTATGTAGGAACACAGCACTATGCTCAATTGGTAATCATTAAAGGATACCCTACCAATCTCTTCTTCGAAGGGAGGGCCATCTATCTAACGATAGGTGTGCGGGGGACCGCATTATAAGTCCGTGGTTGGCGGAAAAGTGCCCGAGTGATGTTTCTCCTCCTCAGCAAGCGGCCGATGTACCAAGATTTGAAAGGACGAACTCCTGGACCTTCTTACTACTATTTGTTCTAAAGCTCATTGGCACTATGTTAGTTAAGGTATGTATTCTTGTTTCATGTACTTGTGAAGTAATTATATTGAGATGGAATCTTTGTTGTAGATTGATATAGCAACATGTTCATGTATTATCAATAAAGAAAAGGAAAATTTTTATTGCAATGTCATGATAACACGTTTACATACTTGAAGGATGTAAATTATGAAAATTTTAATTTTACCGAAGGGTCAGGTTGTTACATTTATCTTAAATATATATATTTTCAATATTTATTATTATAATATTTAATTTATTAGTATTTATGTTCTAATATTTATAATACGATAATTATAATTATAATATTGTCTGTGACAATTATAATTATACAAAATGGTATTTTAAATGTGTATTTTATTATCTTAATGTCACGATGGAGGGGACATGACAGGTGGAGGGGTCATGCATTTTAGTTATGAAAGGATGCTTTATTGCATCCATCATGTCCCTCCATGCCCACGTGGTTAACTTTAACTATTACCAGTGTCACTGCCTTTAATATTGATGCCTTCTTTTATCACTACCTTTAGTCAATCGCTGTTGTCCTCTCATTCGTAGTATCGCTGCCTAGGGTAAATAGCCACTGCCTTTGACATCCTACAATTCCCATCATAAATTTGCTGCCTTAGTTTATCTATACCAATCGCTGTCTTTAATATGTGTTAGTTTATATATATTTTATATTAATATATTATATGTTTGTTATTTTACTAACATATTTATAAATTTAATTTATTGTTATTATATTTATTTTTATATTAGTTTTTTATATATTTTATTAATATTTAAATTGCTAATATTTATATTTATACTTTTGATTTTTATATTGTTATTCATTTTATTTATTTATTTTCATTTAAACGTTAGGATTTTTTGTGTTGCTATTTTGGGGGCATGACAATATAAAGTTTAAAACTAAGAGAGGATTTCTAGTTTTCATTTTACTTTTGATTTTCTTACTTCAAATTGCACGAGAGGCAAAAGCAAAGGATAAACATGAGTTAAACAAAAGTCAACTACGTAGTACATCATTAAGCAAATAAATTATAAGATAAACAAAAGTTAAATGAGAACCAATTATTTAGTTAATCATCAAGCAAATAAAACCATAAAAACAACATTTATAAACCCTAGTAAGGGCTTGCATATACAAATGCTAATTTGAAACCTTAGAAAATGGCATTTAACAATCTAAATCTGATAAAACTTAAAAACTCAACATGATTCATTCATTGACATTTAAATTTTATTCATTTGAATATTCCTATTGGAATGCTAAAAGAAAATTCAAAAAAAAATCAAGCAAAGAGAAAGATAATTATTTGAGTGTGAAGCCTCACCTTGAACTTGAAGGCTTGATGAATGATGTCGACAAAGACGATTGAAGCAAACAGAGACTCTTTTTCTTCCTCTTCCTTTGTGCCTTCATTTTTCTCTTCCTCTTCCTCTTGCTCAATGCAAATTCCAATTTGTTGATTGTGATTTCACTTAAACGTGGCTATCTTATTTATGGTTTTTTGGGGTGTGGGGTGTTGAGCCTCATTTGCATTAGGGCTAGGAGTTTAGTTCTTTGTTAAGTGATTCTTTTAAATGGGTTTTGTCCCTTTTTAGCACAAGGGACTCCCTACCAACTGCAAGATGGTCAAAGGATGCCTAGCCATCCCAAGGACAACAATGAATTCCCTGGTCATCCCCTAGCCATTCCAAGGACAACAAGTCGCCTAGGCATCCCCTCTTATAGGGGAGAGTAGGGGGGAGGGAACATTTTGACCCCATCCCCATGTCCTAAGGATGTACACGTTTCAAAAACATTGCAATTTTGGGGGGCAAGGGTGGCATCCCCATGGAACACTATCCACATCTAACTTTGTTATTAATTTCGTTGCAATTCATACCTTCATTGGGTAGTTATTGAGTAGCAATTACTACATAACCTCATTGCACCATCATCCTTCTCAAAAGATAGTTGTGCTTTAAACCTGCACTAACAAAGCTATCAAGACTATAGAATTGGAGCACAATGAAGAGGAGAAGCACCATTTAGTTACGGTTTCATACAGAATGGGTGTGGGATGAAGCAGATTTTGAAGGTTTTCAGCAATATGGAAAAGGAAATTGCATCATAAATCCAGTAGAAGTATGAAACAGAAGAGCCTCCTAAGACTTTCCTCCCTTTTTGTGAAAAAATGTTTATTGTTCAAAACAAGATAGCAAACATAGAGAAATCCATGAACAACCCTTTTGAATGCAAACTATATTGTGTTGTCTACTGTCTCAACTATGTGTATAGCAAGCCCTGCATCAAAGAAATAGGGAGACCAATGTAGCAGAGATTTAAAGAGCACTGATAAAATATAAACTATAATCACATTAAGAGCTCAGCACTTGCAGATCAAGCTCACAATATTCATGATATTTGTGCAGAAAAAGCAAATAAAATGATGACGCAAGAATACGAAAAAATGATACTGAGAGAAGCCACTAAAATAGGGAAGTTGACCTAGAACACAGAAATTCATGGAAACACATTATTCTTATACTTAGGGATCATAATGACAAATTATTAAATGATTATGTGAAAACAATCAATGCTACATTGGTCAATATTTAATTATGTCAGTGAGCATTAACTATTGACCTCCTACTCATGCTGTAGCTCAGGTTATTTATATAAGAAGTCCTTGTTGTAATCTTATCATTCATCTTGATAATGGATTACAAGTGTGGTCTGTAATATCGATTTTCTAATCCACTTGTGTCGCAATTTCTTCAGAAGTCTCACTACAAAATAATGGATGGTGATAATTTGAAATCTCTTATATAAATAATGAACTTAATTATTGAGCGCATCTTTCTATGCCCAAACAGATTTTCTCAATATTAGCTCCTATAATAAATATCATTAATGTGATCTCTAATAAACCTATTACAAACTACTATTTTATTGTTCAATTTTTAAACCCAGTATTTTCTCCTTTAACAACTTTGTCATTCAATTTATCTCCCTTATGAAAGCAAATTATTCAACATTTATCCACAAAGCATGCTCGTCTCAAAATTATTTTTAAAACCATGCTACATAACATTAAACAAGAAGCTAAATGTATCTAAGAGTTCATGAACAAGAAATAAACATACCTAAATGATACGTCACTAAATTTCTTATAGACAATGACAAAGTAATGTTAAGAAATTCCAAAAATGTAAAGCCAAGCAAAATCCTTGTTTAAAACAATTGTTAGTTATCAGCATTACTTACTCACCAGGATATTGTAGTGGTCTATCATCATAGCAATGAATCCAGCTAGTGAACCAGTTTGATCCGGGAGAGACAAGTATGCCTGTAGATATGACAAAGAAGATCTAAATTGATAGTTTATAGGGTTAAATCCCATGCATGTATAGAAATAAACCTATGCATCTTTTGTATAACAAATATAAAATTAATCACGTATCATCAGGACTGGGTCCTAGATACACAATTTTTCTCACCAACCAAGATTATAAAGCAACAGAATAAGTTAGAAAAAGAATAGTTCCTACACAGAAACATTCATTACACACAAAACATGTGATAGCTGCCAAGAAGTTTAATATCAATGGCAAAATTGGAGATGGTAATATCAGCAATGTAGATATAAGATGAAGCAGAGGCAACAAACTGCTACCCTTTAAGTTATAAATGGCCAATGAAGGATTGTTTGATGTCTCCCTTTTACACTTCTTATTTCACTCGGACATCAATCTCACTATACCTAACAAGAAAATAATTTTAGTTGACTTATGATTCACAGCCTAAAATTGAGAAAGATAATTTCTACATGTTTTGGTACAATGATGTCTTTTCAGAAAAAAGCAATAGGTCATTTCCACATGCTTTTTTGCCACTTTTAAGCACATTTCCATCTTTAGAGATAAAGCCACCAATTAGTTAAATTACATTTTTCTTCATTATCACTTTTCAGAATACATAAGACCTGCCATTAACTCTATGTCTTGATTTTACTTCTCTCCAGCCTATTTATCAATCACCATGTTTCCAATATTATCATATTTCCTTAATGGTACTGAATTTCTTGTCAACAGCTTCTCTTCAAATTTATCTCATATCCTACACCTTGCATATTTTTTCAAAAAGCTTATTTTTTCAAAAAGCTTCAAGTGACAGAACGTTTATAAGTCTTGCTCTACAACAATACAATTCAAACATAGAATTTGAGGGTGTTATCCCTCCTTGTAAAGATCTCTACTACTAGCCCAATCACCTCAAAATCTCTTCCAATAACTCTTCTTTTGTGTAAGAATATTGAGAAGTACCAATTACCAACTAAAACAAGGAAACCTTGTGTAAACAATGTTCTTAGAACACATGCAAGAAAAAATCCTATCTGATTATTTCTACTGCCTTTAAGATAAGAATAAAACAGATCATGCCCAATAAACTACTGCAGGCAACAAGACTTGAAGAGGAAAAAAGCTCCAAAATACCTAATTTTTAAGTCTCACTTTTTTCCTTGACCAAGAAATTTGGTATACATCTCCTATACAGAAGATATTGCATGTACTGTTTAAATTGGAATTTTAAATGCATGTATATGCCCATTCATGCACAAAGCAAAAAGGGTGTTCATTTATTCATCTTTTCGCCTATTTATTTTCATTTTCTGTGTTCCTACACCATTCACAGTAAACAGTATACAGAAAGTATTGAATAGCATTAATAAATATGTAGAAAAATTAGGGCAGCTTCTCATCCAAGATGTATCGCACCTGAAAATCCGACTCTAAATTTAAAAACATAGGAGTGCTCATAAAATGGTGGCTTTCTATATTGCATTGGCAATATCTGATTGAAAAAGGCACATTTTAGGTTTATCCCTCATACATTCAGTGAGAACTGAGAAGGAAACATTATTTACCATTGACGAACCCTTCATTAACCCATGGTATATGAACATAATATAAGAACACTTATACTGTGGACTTAAAGACAAAACCTAACATAACAAAATGTTGTTCTCAGGTACATGACATGCCTACCTCTCCCAATGAATTTTGTCCCCACAGCTATCAAAAACTCTACAGCTAACTAGAATTGTTGACCTAGGAAGTGGTGGGACATGCAAATTGTGCTATGCTTTAACTTGCCAATTGTGTAAATGTTGAGCACGGAAACCATGACAACTTGGTCATAAACTATAGCACAAACCAACACATAAACTGTAGTGTACCTGCAATCCTAGCAAGTACTACCACAGAAAATAGAGTAAAAGGACATCTTCATACTCAATAATATGGATTACACTTGCAAATACAAGTATGAAAGAATAACTCACACAACAGCACCCTTGTATTTCATTCGAAATATGTTTTTGATATATATATCTTTCAGGTTTTCCCCTATCTAAGCCATGCCTAACTCTTCATATACCCTAGGAGGACAAGATATTACTTGAATACTAGCTAGGGCTAAGGAATAATAATATGTTGTTATTAGGCATACAAATGCTCCCTCTCTTAAAGAGATTTGTCCCCAAAGCTAGTAAAAGGCACTAACTAGAAAAGCCAAAAGCTTGGAAAAGACAAAATCTAGTAAAAGATTAAATCTAGCAAAGAGAAAAAACTAGGAAAGAACAAAATTTGGGGTGGCACTCTTGTGTGCTAGAGGAGTAGATGATACAAATAGAATCCACTACCATCAGTTGATAAAAAATAACCAATCCAACCCACCAAACAATACATCTTAACAAAACCAATATATGAGAAGAGGGGTTTTTTTTTCAACTCCACCCCCTCACGTTGTGGTTCCCATGGATGGAAGATTTGGGTGCTTGCAAATAAAATTTTCTTCCAGACTTACGTCTTCTATTGACAATCCTCTCCACTTGACCTTATATTTTCTAACTCCATTACTAAGCATCTTCATCTCTTCCCCAATAATTCCCTCTAGCTCCAGCACAAACTTCTATTCCTGGTCTCTCATAGGAAATTTTGTCAATTGGAAAAGGTTGCACCCCACCTTTTTCTTCAAATAGGAGACATAAAATATGTCATGGATCACAGCCTTGTTGGGGATGTCTAATGCATATGCTACTTCACCAATCTTTGCACAGACCCAATAGGGTATAATACCTCAGCTGCAACTTTTTCTTTCCAATTCCTTCAATGTAAGCTGCTTGTACACTTGGAGATGAACAAACACAATGTTGCCCAGCTCAAATTGCTGCTTGGTCATCCTACAATTGTTGCCTATTGCTTCATCCAATTGGCAACTAGCTGTCAAATTGTCCTTCAACGGTGTTAATATATTCTGGATTTCCTTTAAGGTGTCAGCTGTGGTAACTTTTGTAGTCAGTGTACAATATATATTATTATGCTTCAATAATATTGGTTATCCGACTATGTATTAATTGTTTGTATTAACTGGTTGTTAGTTTCGAGTAGTTATAAGTGTCAATTGGTTGACGGTTGTGTTCTTCTTGGCAATCGTCAAGTCCTTTAAATACATTATGTATTGTCAAGGAGAGTAGGGCGATCTAGTCGGATTGACTCCGATCCTTGGCTGACCATCTTTGGTCTTCATCTGTAATAAATTCATGTGCGAATAAAGATATATTTTAATCATGTATCTGGTACGCATTGTCATATTATTAATTCATGTATTTAATTTATCAGATAGAGCAATAAACATTTGGCATTGTTGCCTTGAAGAAATCGAGTTAGATTTCAAAGATTCATGCCCTTAGACCCCAATGAAGGCTGGAAGAGACCACAACGTGGTCAAGATCAACAGATCAAGTGATCTTTAAGGATCATCGAACAAAGAGAATGAAGGAGACGATTGAAGGGTGAAGTTGAAGAAAGCGAAAGGTTCCTAAAGGAAAGCCCGAGCCCACCCAAGAGCAGAAGCAAAAGTTGTAGTCGAGAGAGGAAAAGAACTTTCACGACAAGAGAATGTACGAAGGGAGGGTGGGTAGAAATAGCCTGACATTTACCACTTCCCAACAAAACATAAACTAACCCCATGGACCAAACTAGAGAACCATTTGTACTATCAACGTCAGACGAAGCTAAAAGTGAAGAAGAGAACACTGCCAGAGAACCGTAGGGACCAAAACCGACAAACAAAGAAGGATCATCCTTGGGCGACAAAGAAGGTTCACAATCGGGCGAAGGGTAAGGCATGGAGGGAACCGCCAACCCAATCGTCCAAGAACAACTTGTACCAAGAGAACCGACCGAAGGGGAAGGCCAGAGAAAACCTACCGACAATATGACAGAGACCATACAGCAGATTGAACACTTGACATTGACGGAAGAATAGAACATTGGAAGATCAAAGCCAAAAACACAAGGACAAAGGGAGCATTGAAAGGACTCAGGAGGCAACCCAAGGGTCACGAACGCTGAAAAGGGGCAAGTAAAGGATTGCGACATGTTCAAGAGTGCAAGGAAAGCACTGGAACTTACGAATCAAAACTCTCCAAATAGGTTACCGTCACAGAAGGTGCAACAGGGAAACAAGATGGTGACACCCCCAACAAGTCTAAATGTCGAGCGGCAGAAACTTCCAAAGTTCACTGGAAACGGGTTGGTTGACCCTATAAGACATTGTAAAACATGTGAGACAATCTGGGTAGTGAACAGTCACAACAAAAAAGCATATCAGCTAAAAGCATTTCCAGCAATTCTCAAAGGCATAGCCATTGACTGGTATAGCAAATTAGAAGCAGCTCCTAAAAACACATGGGATGCATTGAAAAAAGTGTTTTAAGAGGAATTCAAACTCTTGAGATATGACAACAAAATTGTAGCGGAGATATAAACCACAAAACAAAGAAAGCACAAGAATGTACGAGCCCACAATCGTAGACTCAAGGAATTACTAGTCAAACTAGGAATCCAGCCGATCAATGGACTAAAGAAGAGATGATTCATTGAAGGATTGATTCCTTTACTGAGGGAAGAAGATGAAAGTTGTACCTCCATCATCGTACGTCGAAGCCCACAATTGAGTGATGGAAATAGAAAGTGAAGATAAAATGTCCTCACGCAATAAAAGAAAAACAAAGGAAGATGGAAGTTCAGATGACAATATGTTGGCGTTTTAATTCGCACCTCCAGAATGCAAATTAGAAACGGACAGCTATCCACAATAAAACTACTCTTCGAATTAGGAGGGAAGCTCCCTCTTTGCTGATGGTGTTCAAGAAAGCAAATTAAATCTAATTTGCCTATCTTTTTGGTTCAGCTAAGAGCACAAGGTTTATAAAACTCAAGCGTTGTGGCTGAGATTTTTTGTTTAAGGAATTTCAACTACGACTAACCTACGCTAATCACGTTTCTAATTTCTCAAGTAAACGCAGAGCAAGAGAATTAGAAATGAACAAAGTTTGATTTTCTAACAAAATATTAAATAAACTCTTTTTCAATATACATCTACTTACTTTCTATTCGAGCTGAAATTGAGATATGTTGTACCCCAAAATTAAAAAAAATTGTTACACTTAGATATTTTGAAGAAATGAGTAAAAGTCTTGTTAAATCTGTCAAAAAAGGTCAAAATTTGGGTGTGCATGTCTTGCATGAGGGATAAGAATGAAAAATTTCCAAAATCTAACGATCTAGGTCTACTCAAAGTGACCTAATCTACGAAACCCAGATCTCAGTTTTTCATCCCTACTATTTAGGAAAACTGTTATTTTTAGAAATTTTCTAAAAATAGTAACTTTTATGGGTTTTTTTGGGTTTCTTTTGAAACGGATACTGGCAAAACTTTCTAAAAATAGAAAGTTTGTCCGCCAAAGTCCAAACTGATTTTGATTGGCTCAAAATACTTCCATATCAGGCCGGTGCAGTCAAAATCTCAAAAAGATCAGTTTTGCTCTAGTGGGTCTATTCCGTTTTTTTCAGGAGCTCTGAAGTCATCAATGGAGGTCAGTCAGCTGCCAGGTATCAAATTCAACACTCAAGCATTGAACAGAATATCAAATGATGAACATACATGTTGAATGAAGGAAGAAGTTGAAAACTGTGGAAATTTGACTAAGTCTGCTTGACATGGGCGCCCCAAGAGGAGATAGGCGCCCATCTTTTTAGGGCATCAAATGATAAAATTAGGGTTTGAGTTCCGAGTCAAAGTTGTTCAAAATCCTTCCAACTCCGCAGCGAGTCTGACAGTGCAATCATCGGATCATCCATTCGTCCGGAATTCAAGATCAAACAAGTGAGTTTCAAACAGAATGCAAAATGAAAATCTTGAAAAATGTTTGAAAAGTTTCCAAGTCTGGGAACTTTGGGCACCCCAGGTGCCCAGGGGCGCCCAGCTTTCTGGAAGGGAAAATCTACCTGTTAGGGTTTGCAGGTGAGCTCAATCTCTTTTGAATCCAATCAGCTTCGCAACGGGTGTCTTCGTCCAAGCGTCAGACTAGTCATTCTCCGACAAATCCAAATCGAGCTCAAGGTATAGAATGAAGGTTCAAATGAGAAGATGAAAATCAGATTAAATATTCTAAATTTGGAGCAAATGGGCGCCCCTAGAGGAGAAAGGCGCCCTTGATTTTGAGGGCCAAAACGACTGATTTGGCCAGTGGAGCCCCCAAGATGACTTCCTCATAATTGATCAGGCTTTCCAACGAGCTATCTAGCACGTCAAACTGAGTTGGCAGTCGCCAGATGCGGGAGGCGGAATAGAGGGTTTGACAAGAGTCAAAGTCAAAAGTGATGAAAATTCAGAAAATGGCTAACTCTGGTGAAGTTAGGTGCCCCAGCTTGCCAGGGGCGCCCTAGCTTTTGGTGCCTCAAATCCAACTTTTTGGCAAAGAGATCCCGAAAAGACCCCTCTTAGAATCTTCTCAGCTCTGCAACGAGTCCAGCCATCAATCAATCAGACGCCCGGATCGTCAAATTTGACATGTTCATCTGGAGAAGAGTTGATGAAGAAATGTTGAAAAAGTTTCTAAGTCTGGTAAAGATGGGCACCCCTGGAGAGAAAGGGCACCCAAGGTTTTGAAGCTTGAAATGATGGAATTTGCAGTTGCAGTACCCAAGATCACTTCGTCAGATTCAGCTAAGCTATCCAACGAAGCAGTCAACTAGTCAATCGGATCAGTGAAGCTCCCGGAACAAAGATTTCATCAGAAGATCAGAGGGAAATGAAGAACTTGAAAATTATTGAAAAATGGCTGACACTGGTTGAGATGGGCGCCCCTGGAGAGGAAAGGCTCCCATGATTTTGAAGGCCTAAACGAAGTTTTTAGCTAAAGATGTCTCCAAAACGATCTTTCCAGATTCAGTTGAGCTTCGCGATGAATTATCCGGCTCGTCAATCCGATCAACTGAACATCCAGAAATCAGGATCAAACCAGGGGTCAAAATGGAAGAAAAGTTGAAAAACTCAGAAAAATGGCCAACTCTGAAGCAAATGGGCCCCCCTAGCCAAGAAGGGCGCCCAACTTGCCATGCCTTAGTCAAAATTTTCACATTTTCAAAATTGTAAATTGAAAGATGAATGTCTAAATTCATTGAACAAGCTGAGTTTAGGGTTTGAAGATTAAAGCAAAAGAAAGCAAAGCTATTTCAAGCCCTAAATCTATTTAAAACATCTCTTCCTTTCAATTCTCATCATTTTTATAGGTGGCGTTCCAAGGAGAAGAGTGGAGAAGCAAATTTGAAGTTTTATTTCAAGATCCAAGAACTCAAAGTTGCTGATTTTCATGAATAATTTTCAGACCAGCAACATAAGGCCTTGCTTTTTTATGCTTTTTTTCATCCAGAACATCGATTTTTGAAGAAGAAGAAGAAGGTCAAGGGTTTTAATTTTCAGCCATCTGGGTTTCTTCATCTCATTCTTCTGAAGAATTTTTGAAGATTTTTGTCAAGTTGTAGCAGCTGCTTTTTCCTTGCATGTCAGTCAAATCTTCAGAGTTTGCAAATTTTGATCAACTGGGTCCATTTCTAATTGCATTCTGAAGAAAACCCAGATCTTAGCTTTTTTCAAGAAAATTTCAGATTCTAAGGTTTGCTGCTTTTTCGATCAGCCTTCAATATTTTTTACATCTGATCAACTGGGTTCGTTCCAAATGTGCTTCTGAACAAAACCCAGGTGCCAGCTTTTTTCAAGAAAATTTGAAGAAATTAGGGTTTGCTGCTTTTTCAGTCTACACTCAAAATTTTCAAAAACGGGCGATCTGGGTCTTCTTATAACGAAATTCTGAACAAAACCCATGTCTCAGAAAAAAATCTTAAAAAATTCGTCCGTTTGAAGAAGAAAACCAGCAAAGCTAAAATTAGAAAGTTGTGCAAAACTTGTTTGAATATAGTCAAGTTTACTGTCAAAATTCAAGTTTCTCAGCATGCAGTACTCTCCCATGGGATTCAGAATCAAGTCAGTATTGTATCTCGCAGCCGCAGGCCCGACGATGTTGAGAAGTGTTTTTCAAACGACACCACGGACAGAAAACTTCATCATCTCAGCTGAACAGCGTGAAAAGGTGTGATATGAGCAAAAAGGGAAGGTATCGAAAAAGGGTTGTGCAATACTCTTCCGTTGGAAATCAAAAGTATCAGAAGCACAAAGCTGCAGAGCCACCAAGCCATCAATTAGTGAGTCATCTTTTGGAGCAGCGATGTTTTTCAAGAATAGATCTCATAAAGTGTTGTACCCCAAAATTAAAATTTTTGTTACACTTAGATATTTTGAAGAAATGAGTAAAAGTCTTGTCAAATCAGCCAAAAGGTCAAAATTTGGGTGTGCATGTCTTGCATGAGGGGTTAAAACGCAAAATTTTCAATTTTTGACGATCTGGGTCTGCTGAGAGCAGCTTAATCTACAAAACCCAGATCTCAGTTTTTCATCCCTAAATTTTAAGAAAACTGCTATTTTTAGAAATTTTCTAAAATTAGCAACGTTTTCTGGGTTTTTCTGGGTTTCTCTCGAAACGAATACTGGCAAAATTTTCTAAAAATAGAAAGTTGGTCCGACAGGGTCCGAACTGATTTTGATTGGCTCAAAATGCGTCCGTATCAGGCTGGTGCAATCAAAATCTTAAAATAATCAGTTTTGCCCTACTGGGTCTATTCTGCTTTTCAGAAGCATATCTGGAGCTCTGAGATCATCAATGGAGGTCATTCGACTGCCATGCGTTAGTTTCAGCACTTAAACTTCTAGCAGAGGGTGAAATGGTGAACATGCACAAAGAACGAGGAAGAATGTTGAAAAGTCATGAAAATTTTCTAACACTACTGAGTTTGGGCGCCCCTGTTGAAGAAAGGCGCCCACCTTTTTAGGGCATCAAATGTCAATTTTAGGGTTTTCGTCTCCAGTCAAACTTCCTCACTTTTCTGTCAGCTTCGCAGTGGATTCAGCGGCGCAGTTATCAGATTACTCAATCATCTGGAATTCAGCACCGAACGGGAGGTTTCAAACTGAAGTCAACGTGAAGAATTTGGAAAAGATTACAAAATTGACTAAGTGTTGAAAGTTTGGGCGCCCCTGTTGAAGAAGGGGGCCCAACTTTTTGGAGGGGTAAATTCAGCAGCCATGATCCAAAAGTATGCTCAATCTTTTTAGATTCCGCCCAGCTTCGCGATGCCTATCTTCGTCAGCATTTTCAACGGGTCGTCTTCCGGCAAATTCAAATCAAAGACGAAGGTTCAGAGTGAAGGTTTTAAACTTGAAGTTGAAAATTATAAAAAAATGGTTGTCTGGGAAGAATGGGCGCCCTAGTTGAAGAAGGGCGCCCAAACTTTTGGAGGCCTAAAATCCACTTTTTGGCGAAGATCTCTCCAGAAGACCCCTCTTCATTCTTCATCAGCTTCGCGATGAGTATAACATTCAATCAATCCGACGCCCGGAGCTCCAGATCCGACGAGATCTTCTGTAGAACAGGATTTAATGAAGAAATTTGAAAATCAGAAAAATGGCTATCTCTGGGAGAAATGGGCGCCCCTGGAAGGAAAAGGCTCCCATGAATTCGGAGGTCGAGATGAAGTCGTTCACCGGAGATGCCTCCAGAACTTCTTTCTCAGTTTCAGTCAGGCTCCGCCGTGAAACCTTCAGCTCGCCTATCGGATCAATCTGTCAACGGGAAATCAGAGGCAAAGTAGCATGTCAAAATGAAGGAAAGTTGAAAATGTTAAAATTTTGGCTAACTCTGAAAGAAGTGGGCGCCCCTGTTGAAGAAAGGCGCCCAAATTTTCATGCCTTAGAGAATTTTTGAGATTTTCAAAAAGTTTCAAATTTGCCAAGTGAAGAATGGCGTCCAAGTTCAAGGAGACTGAATTTTAGGGTTTTGAAAATAAAAGCAAAAAAAAAGCAAAACCTAAATCAAACCCCAAGTCTATTTAACATCATTCTTTCATGTATTTTTCATTATTTTTGCAGGTAGCATCCAGAAGAGAAAGTTGGAGCAGCAAGTTTGAAGAATTTTTGTGATTCAAGAATCCATCCTTGCTGGTTTTACATCAGATTTTTCAGACCAGCAAGCATAAACCCTTGCTTTTTAAAGCTTTTTGTTCCAGAAGATCAAATTTTTCAAGCAGAAGGCCAAGGCTTTCCTTTTTTCAGTCATCTGGGTCTTTTTGCCTCACTCTTCTGAAGAATTTTTCAAGAACTTCATCAAGTTGCAGCAAGTGCTTTTATTTTGCATGTCAGTGAAAACCTCAGTGCATTCAAATTTCAACCATCTGGGTCCCTTTCCAATCAGTCTTCTTGAAAAAAAACCTATATCGCAAGCTTTTTTTCAAGAAAGTTCAAAATCTAGGGTTGGCTACTTTTTTGATCAAACGTCAGGGTTTTGCAAATCCAATCAACTGGGTCCATTTCTAATCTTGTTTTGAACAAAACCCAGATGCCAGCTTTTTTCGGGAAAAATTGAAGAAATTAGGGTTTGCTGCTTTTTTAGGCAAAATTCAAAATTTTCAAAAACGGACGATCTGGGTTGTCTTGCATCGATATTCTGAACAAAACCCATATCTCAAAAATTTGTCCGTTGGAGCACAAAATCAGCATTCTAAAAATATAAATTGTTCAAGACTTGT